>OZ010647.1:14950689-14986134 GCA_963932195.1 Empis livida
CAAATATGTGGGGATTGCTTTCAGTTTTAAGGGTTTTCATTTTTTGCTACAAATTCTGATGTTTTGTATTGAATCTCATTAAATTTCCATATTTTCCCGATTTCTCGGGCAATTTTGAATATTTTTCGAAAAGGTCTTCGGAAATTCGCTAGAAATTAAATTTCCTACACGGAAATACCAAATATGTGGGGATTGCTTTCAGGTTTAAGGGTTTTCATTATTTTGCTACAAATTCTGATGTTTTGTATTGAATCTCATTAAATTTTTATATTTTCCCGATTTCTCGGGCAATTTTGAATATTTTTCGAATAGGTCTTCGCAAATTCGCTAGAAATGCAATTCCCTACATTGAAATACCAAATATGTGGGGATTGCTTTCAGGTTTAAGGGTTTTCATTTTTTTTGCTACAAATTCTGATGTTTTGTATTGAATCTCATTAAATTTCCATATTTTCCCGATTTCTCGGGCAATTTTGAATATTTTTCGAAAAGGTCTTCGTAAATGCGCTAGAAATTAAATTCCCTACACGGAAATACCAAATATGTGGGGATTGCTTTCAGTTTTAAGGGTTTTCATTTTTTTGCTACAAATTCTGATGTTTTGTATTGAATCTCATTAAATTTCCATATTTTCCCGATTTCTCGGGCAATTTTGAATATTTTTCGAAAAGGTCTTCGGAAATTCGCTAGAAATTAAATTTCCTACACGGAAATACCAAATATGTGGGGATTGCTTTCAGGTTTAAGGGTTTTCATTGTTTTGCTACAAATTCTGATGTTTTGTATTGAATCTCATTAAATTTCCATATTTTCCCGATTTCTCGTGCAATTTTGAATATTTTTAGAAAAGGTCTTCGGAAATGCGCTAGAAATTAAATTCCCTACACGGAAATACCAAATATGTGGGGATTGCTTTCAGGTTTAAGGGTTTTCATTTTTTTGCTACAAATTCTGATGTTTTGTATTGAATCTCATTAAATTTCCATATTTTCCCGATTTCTCGGGCAATTTTGAATATTTTTCGTAAAGGTCTTCGGAAATGCGCTAGAAATTAAATTCCCTACACGGAAATACCAAATATGTGGGGATTGCTTTCAGGTTTAAGGGTTTTCATTTTTTTGCTGCAAATTCTGATGTTTTGATTTGAAGCTCATTAAATTTCCATATTTTCCCGATTTCTCGGGCAATTTTGAATATTTTTCAAAAAGGTCTTCGGAAATGCGCTAGAAATTAAATTCCCTACACGGAAATACCAAATATGTGGGCATTACTTTCAGGTTTAAGGGTTTTCATTTTTTTGCTACAAATTCTGATGTTTTGTATTGAATCTCATTAAATTTCCATATTTTCCCGATTTCTCGGGCAATTTTGAATATTTTTCGAAAAGGTCTTCAGAAATGCGCTAGAAATTAAATTCCCTACACGGAAATACCAAATATGTGGGGATTGCTTTCAGTTTTAAGGGTTTTCATTTTTTTGCTACAAATTCTGATGTTTTGTATTGAATCTCATTAAATTTCCATATTTTCCCGATTTCTCGGGCAATTTTGAATATTTTTCGAAAAGGTCTTCGGAAATGCGCTAGAAATTAAATTCCCTACACGGAAATACCAAATATGTGGGCATTGCTTTCAGGTTTAAGGGTTTTCATTTTTTTGCTACAAATTCTGATGTTTTGTATTGAATCTCATTAAATTTCCATATTTTCCCGATTTCTCGGGCAATTTTGAATATTTTTCGAAAAGGTCTTCGGAAATGCGCTAGAAATTAAATTCCCTACACGGAGATACGAAATATGTGGGGATTGCTTTCAGTTTTAAGGGTTTTCATATTTGTGCTACAAATTCTGATGTTTTGTATTGAATCTCATTAAATTTCCATATTTTCCCGATTTCTCGGGCAATTTTGAATATTTTTCGAAAAGGTCTTCGGAAATTCGCTAGAAATTAAATTTCCTACACGGAAATACCAAATATGTGAAGATTGCTTTCAGGTTTAAGGGTTTTCATTGTTTTGCTACAAATTCTGATGTTTTGTATTGAATCTCATTAAATTTCAATATTTTCCCGATTTCTCGGGCAATTTTGAATATTTTTCGAATAGGTCTTCGCAAATTCGCTAGAAATTAAATTCCATACACGGAAATACCAAATATGTGGGGATTGCTTTCAGGTTTAAGGGTTTTCATTTTTTTGCTACAAATTCTGATGTTTTGTATTGAATCTCATTAAATTTCCATATTTTCCCGGTTTCTCGGGCAATTTTGAATATTTTTCGAAAAGGTCTTTGGAAATGCGCTAGAAATTAAATTCCCTACACGGAAATACCAAATATGTGGGGATTGCTTTCAGGTTTAAGGGTTTTCATTGTTTTGCTACAAATTCTGATGTTTTGTATTGAATCTCATTAAATTTCCATATTTTCCCGATTTCTCGTGCAATTTTGAATATTTTTAGAAAAGGTCTTCGGAAATGCGCTAGAAATTAAATTCCCAACACGGAAATACCAAATATGTGGGGATTGCTTTCAGGTTTAAGGGTTTTCATTTTTTTGCTACAAATTCTGATGTTTTGTATTGAATCTCATTAAATTTCCATATTTTCCCGATTTCTGGGGCAATTTTGAATATTTTTCGTAAAGGTCTTCGGAAATGCGCTAGAAATTAAATTCCCTACACGGAAATACCAAATATGTGGGGATTGCTTTCAGGTTTAAGGGTTTTCATTTTTTTGCTACAAATTCTGATGTTTTGATTTGAATCTCATTAAATTTCCATATTTTCCCGATTTCTCGGGCAATTTTGAATATTTTTCAAAAAGGTCTTCGGAAATGCGCTAGAAATTAAATTCCCTACACGGAAATACCAAATATGTGGGCATTACTTTCAGGTTTAAGGGTTTTCATTTTTTTGCTACAAATTCTGATGTTTTGTATTGAATCTCATTAAATTTCCATATTTTGCCGATTTCTCGGGCAATTTTGAATATTTTTCGAAAAGGTCTTCGGAAATGCGCTAGAAATTAAATTCCCTACAAGGAGATACGAAATATGTGGGGATTGCTTTCAGTTTTAAGGGTTATCATTTTTTTGCTACAAATTCTGATGTTTTGTATTGAATCTCATTAAATTTCCATATTTTCCCGATTTCTCGGGCAATTTTGAATATTTTTCGAAAAGGTCTTCGGAAATGCGCTAGAAATTAAATTCCCTACACGGAAATACCAAATATGTGGGGATTGCTTTCAGTTTTAAGGGTTTTCATTTTTTTGCTACAAATTCTGATGTTTTGTATTGAATCTCATTAAATTTCCATATTTTCCCGATTTCTCGGGCAATTTTGGATATTTTTCGAAAAGGTCTTCGAAAATTCGCTAGAAATTAAATTTCCTACACGGAAATACCAAATATGTGGGGATTGCTTTCAGGTTTTTAAGGGTTTTCATTTTATTGCTGCAAATTCTGATGTTTTGATTTGAATCTCATTAAATTTCCATATTTTCCCGATTTCTCGGGCAATTTTGAATATTTTTCAAAAAGGTCTTCGGAAATGCGCTAGAAATTAAACTCCCTACACGGAAATACCAAATAAGTGGGGATTGCTTGCAGTTTTTAAGGGTTATCATTTTTTTTCTACAAATTCTGATGTTTTGTATTGAATCTCATTAAATTTCCATATTTTCCCGTTTTCTCGGGCAATTTTGAATATTTTTCAAATAGGTCTTCGGAAATTCGCTAGAAATGAAATTTCTTACACGGAAATACCAAATATGTGGGGATTGCTTTCAGGTTTAAGGGTTTTCATTGTTTTGCTACAAATTCTGTTGTTTTGTATTGAATCTCATTAAATTTCCATATTTTGCCGATTTCTCGGGCAATTTTGAATATTTTTCGAAAAGGTCTTCGGAAATGCGCTAGAAATTAAATTCCCTACAAGGAGATACGAAATATGTGGGGATTGCTTTCAGTTTTAAGGTTTTTCATTGTTTTGCTACAAATTCTGATGTTTTGTATTGAATCTCATTAAATTTCCATATTTTCCCGATTTCTCGTGCAATTTTGAATATTTTTAGAAAAGGTCTTCGGAAATGCGCTAGAAATTAAATTTCCTACACGGAAATACCAAATATGTGGGGATTGCTTGCAGTTTTTAAGGGTTATCATTTTTTTTCTACAAATTCTGATGTTTTGTATTGAATCTCATTAAATATCCACATTTTCCCGATTTCTCGGGCAATTTTGAATATTTTTCGTAAAGGTCTTCGGAAATGCGCTACAAATTAAATTCCCTACACGGAAATACCAAATATGTAGGCATTACTTTCAGGTTTAAGGGTTTTCATTTTTTTTCTACAAATTCTGATGTTTTGATTTGAATCTCATTAAATTTCCATATTTTCCCGATTTCTCGGGCAATTATGAATATTTTTCGAAAAGGTCTTCGGAAATGCGCTAGAAATTAAATTCCCTACACGGAAATACCAAATATGTTGGGATTGCTTTCAGTTTTAAGGGTTTTCATTTTTTTGCTACAAATTCTGATGTTTTGTATTGAATCTCATTAAATTTCCATATTTTCCGATTTCTCGGGCAATTTTGAATATTTTTCGAAAAGGTCTTCGGAAATGCGCTAGAAATTAAATTCCCTACACCGAAATACCAAATATGTGGGGATTGCTTTCAGTTTTAAGGGTTTTCATTTTTTTGCTACAAATTCTGATGTTTTGTATTGAATCTAATTAAATTTCCATATTTTCCCGATTTCTCGGGCAATTTTGAATATTTTTCGAAAAGGTCTTCGGAAATTCGCTAGAAATGAAATTTCTTACACGGAAATACCAAATATGTGGGGATTGCTTTCAGGTTTAAGGGTTTTCATTGTTTTGCTACAAATTCTGTTGTTTTGTATTGAATCTCATTAAATTTCCATATTTTGCCGATTTCTCGGGCAATTTTGAATATTTTTCGAAAAGGTCTTCGGAAATGCGCTAGAAATTAAATTCCCTACAAGGAGATACGAAATATGTGGGGATTGCTTTCAGTTTTAAGGTTTTTCATTTTTTTGCTACAAATTCTGATGTTTTGTATTGAATCTCATTAAATTTCCATATTTTCCCGATTTCTCGGGCAATTTTGAATATTTTTCGAAAAGGTCTTCGGAAATGCGCTAGAAATTAAATTCCCTACACGGAAATACCAAATATGTGGGGATTGCTTTCAGGTTTAAGGGTTTTCATTTTATTGCTGCAAATTCTGATGTTTTGATTTGAATCTCATTAAATTTCCATATTTTCCCGATTTCTCGGGCAATTTTGAATATTTTTCAAAAAGGTCTTCGGAAATGCGCTAGAAATTAAATTCCCTACACGGAAATACCAAATATGTGGGGATTGCTTGCAGTTTTTAAGGGTTATCATTTTTTTTCTACAAATTCTGATGTTTTGTATTGAATCTCATTAAATTTCCATTTTTTCCCGTTTTCTCGGGCAATTTTGAATATTTTTCGAATAGGTCTTCGGAAATTCGCTAGAAATGAAATTTCTTACACGGAAATACCAAATATGTGGGGATTGCTTTCAGGTTTAAGGGTTTTCATTGTTTTGCTACAAATTCTGATGTTTTGTATTGAATCTCATTAAATTTCCATATTTTCCCGATTTCTCGTGCAATTTTGAATATTTTTAGAAAAGGTCTTCGGAAATGCGCTAAAAATTAAACTCCCTACACGGAAATACCAAATATGTGGGGATTGCTTGCAGTTTTTAAGGGTTATCATTTTTTTGCTACAAATTCTGATGTTTTGTATTGAATCTCATTAAATTTCCATATTTTCCCGATTTCTCGGGCAATTTTGAATATTTTTCAAAAAGGTCTTCGGAAATGCGCTAGAAATTAAATTCCCTACAAGGAAATACCAAATATGTGGGCATTGCTTTCAGGTTTAAGGGTTTTCATTTTTTTGCTGCAAATTCTGATGTTTTGATTTGAATCTCATTAAATTTCCATATTTTCCCGATTTCTCGGGCAATTTTGAATATTTTTCAAAAAGGTCTTCGGAAATGCGCTAGAAATTAAATTCCCTACACGGAAATACCAAATATGTGGGCATTACTTTCAGGTTTAAGGGTTTTCATTTTTTTGCTACAAATTCTGATGTTTTGTATTGAATCTCATTAAATTTCCATATTTTGCCGATTTCTCGGGCAATTTTGAATATTTTTCGAAAAGGTCTTCGGAAATGCGCTAGAAATTAAATTCCGTACACGGAAATACCAAATATGTGGGGATTGCTTTCAGTTTTAAGGTTTTTCATTTTTTTGCTACAAAACCTGATGATTTGTATTGAATCTCATTAAATTTCCATATTTTCCCGATTTCTCGGGCAATTTTGAATATTTTTCGAAAAGGTCTTCGGAAATGCGCTAGAAATTAAATTCCCTACACGGAAATACCAAATATGTGGGGATTGCTTTCAGTTTTAAGGGTTTTCATTTTTTTGCTACAAATTCTGATGTTTTGTATTGAATCTCATTAAATTTCCATATTTTCCCGATTTCTCGGGCAATTTTGAATATTTTTCGAAAAGGTCTTCGAAAATTCGCTAGAAATTAAATTTCCTACACGGAAATACCAAATATGTGGGGATTGCTTTCAGGTTTAAGGGTTTTCATTTTATTGCTGCAAATTCTGATGTTTTGATTTGAATCTCATTAAATTTCCATATTTTCCCGATTTCTGGGGCAATTTTGAATATTTTTCAAAAATGTCTTCGGAAATGCGCTAGAAATTAAATTCCCTACAAGGAAATACCAAATATGTGGGCATTGCTTTCAGGTTTAAGGGTTTTCATTTTTTTGCTACAAGTTCTGATGTTTTGTATTGAATCTCATAAAATTTCCATATTTTCCCGATTTCTCGGGCAATTTTGAATATTTTTCGAAAAGGTCTTCGGAAATTCGCTAGAAATTAAATTTCCTACACGGAAATACCAAATATGTGGGGATTGCTTTCAGG
Source organism: Empis livida (assembly GCA_963932195.1). NCBI lineage: Eukaryota > Metazoa > Arthropoda > Insecta > Diptera > Empididae > Empis > Empis livida. The sequence goes on from OZ010647.1 coordinate 14,957,701, forward strand.
TTTAAGGGTTTTCATTGGTTTGCTACAAATTCTGATGTTTTGTATTGAATCTCATTAAATTTCCATATTTTCCCGATTTCTCGGGCAATTTTGAATATTTTTCGAAAAGGTCTTCGGAAATGCGCTAGAAATTAAATTCCCTACACGGAAATACCAAATATGTGGGGATTGCTTTCAGTTTTAAGGGTTTTCATTTTTTTGCTACAAATTCTGATGTTTTGTATTGAATCTCATTAAATTTCCATATTTTCCCGATTTCTCGGGCAATTTTGAATATTTTTCAAAAATGTCTTCGGAAATGCGCTAGAAATTAAATTCCCTACAAGGAAATACCAAATATGTGGGCATTGCTTTCAGGTTTAAGGGTTTTCATTTTTTTGCTACAAGTTCTGATGTTTTGTATTGAATCTCATAAAATTTCCATATTTTCCCGATTTCTCGGGCAATTTTGAATATTTTTCGAAAAGGTCTTCGGAAATTCGCTAGAAATTAAATTTCCTACACGGAAATACCAAATATGTGGGGATTGCTTTCAGTTTTAAGGGTTTTCATTTTTTTGCTACAAATTCTGATGTTTTGTATTTAATTTCATTAAATTTCCATATTTTCCCGATTTCTCGGGCAATTTTGAATATTTTTCAAAAAGCTCTTCGGAAATGCGCTAGAAATTAAATTCCCTACACGGAAATACCAAATATGTGGGCATTGCTTTCAGGTTTAAGGGTTTTCATTTTTTGCTACAAATTTTGATGTTTTGTATTGAATCTCATTAAATTTCCCTATTTTGCCGATTTCTCGGGCAATTTTGAATATTTTTCGAAAAGGTCTTCGGAAATGCACTAGAAATTAAATTCCCTACACGGAGATACCAAATATGTGGGGATTGCTTTCAGTTTTAAGGGTTTTCATTTTTTTGCTACAAATTCTGATGTTTTGTATTGAATCTCATTAAATTTCCATATTTTGGCAATTTTGAATATTTTTCGAAAAGGTCTTCGGAAATGCGCTAGAAATTAAATTCCCTACACGGAAATACCAAATATGTGGGGATTGCTTTCAGTTTTAAGGGTTTTCATTTTTTGCTACAAATTCTGATGTTTTGTATTGAATCTCATTAAATTTCCATATTTTCCCGATTTCTCGGGCAATTTTGAATATTTTTCGAAAAGGTCTTCGGAAATTCGCTAGAAATTAAATTTCTTACACGGAAATACCAAATATGTGGGGATTGCTTTCAGGCTTAAGGGTTTTCATTGTTCTGCTACAAATTCTGATGTTTTGTATTGAATCTCATTAAATTTCCATATTTTCCCGATTTCTCGTCCAATTTTGAATATTTTTAGAAAAGGTCTTCGGAAATGCGCTAGAAATTAAATTCCCTACACGGAAATACCAAATATGTTGGGATTGCTTACAGTTTTTAAGCGTTATCATTTTTTTTCTCCAATTTCTGATGTTTTGTATTGAATCTCATTAAATTTCAATATTTTCCCGATTTCTCGGGCAATTTTGAATATTTTTCGAATAGGTCTTCGCAAATTCGCTAGAAATTAAATTCCCTACACGGAAATACCAAATATGTGGGGATTGCTTTCAGGTTTAAGGGTTTTCATTTTTTTGCTACAAATTCTGATGTTTTGTATTGAATCTCATTAAATTTCCATATTTTCCCGATTTCTCGGGCAATTTTGAATATTTTTCGAAAAGGTCTTCGGAAATGCGCTAGATATTAAATTCCCTACACGGAAATACCAAATATGTAGGGATTGCTTTCAGTTTTAAGGGTTTTCATTTTTTGCTACAAATTCTGATGTTTTGTATTGAATCTCATTAAATTTCCATATTTTCCCGATTTCTCGGGCAATTTTGAATATTTTTCGAAAAGGTCTTCGGAAATTCGCTAGAAATTAAATTTCCTACATGGAAATACCAAATATGTGGGGATTGCTTTCAGGTTTAAGGGTTTTCATTGTTTTGCTGCAAATTCTGATGTTTTGTATTGAATCTCATTAAATTTCCATATTTTCCCGATTTCTCGGGCAATTTTGAATATTTTTCAAAAAGGTCTTCGGAAATGCGCTAGAAATTAAATTCCCTACACGGAAATACCAAATATGTGGGCATTACTTTCAGGTTTAAGGGTTTTCATTTTTTTGCTACAAATTCTGATGTTTTGTATTGAATCTCATTAAATTTCCATATTTTGCCGATTTCTCGGGCAATTTTGAATATTTTTAGAAAAGGTCTTCGGAAATGCGCTAAAAATTAAATTCCCTACACGGAAATACCAAATATGTGGGGATTGCTTTCAGGTTTAAGGGTTTTCATTTTTTTGCTGCAAATTCTGATGTTTTGATTTGAATCTCATTAAATTTCCATATTTTCCCGATTTCTCGGGCAATTTTGAATATTTTTCAAAAAGGTCTTCGGAAATGCGCTAGAAATTAAATTCCCTACACGGAAATACCAAATATGTGGGCATTACTTTCAGGTTTAAGGGTTTTCATTTTTTTGCTACAAATTCTGATGTTTTGTATTGAATCTCATTAAATTTCCATATTTTGCCGATTTCTCGGGCAATTTTGAATATTTTTCGAAAAGGTCTTCGGAAATTCGCTAGAAATTAAATTTCCTACATGGAAATACCAAATATGTGGGGAAATGCGCTAGAAATTAAATTCCCTACATGGAAATACCAAATATGTGGGCATTACTTTCAGGTTTAAGGGTTTTCATTTTTTTGCTACAAATTCTGATGTTTTGTATTGAATCTCATTAAATTTCCATATTTTGCCGATTTCTCGGGCAATTTTGAATATTTTTAGAAAAGGTCTTCGGAAATGCGCTAAAAATTAAATTCCCTACGGAAATACCAAATATGTGGGGATTGCTTTCAGGTTTAAGGGTTTTCATTTTTTTGCTACAAATTCTGATGTTTTGTATTGAATCTCATTAAATTTCCATATTTTCCGGTTTTTTCGGGCAATTTTGAATATTTTTCGTAAAGGTCTTCGGAAATGCGCTAGAAATTAAATTCCCTACACGGAAATACCAAATATGTGGGGATTGCTTTCAGGTTTAAGGGTTTTCATTTTTTTGCTGCAAATTCTGATGTTTTGATTTGCATCTCATTAAATTTCCATATTTTCCGGATTTCTCGGGCAATTTTGAATATTTTTCAAAAAGGTCTTCGGAAATGCGCTAGAAATTAAATTCCCTACACGGAAATACCAAATATGTGGGCATTACTTTCAGGTTTAAGGGTTTTCATTTTTTTGCTACAAATTCTGATGTTTTGTATTGAATCTCATATTTTGCCGATTTCTCGGGCAATTTTGAATATTTTTCGAAAAGGTCTTCGGAAATGCGCTAGAAATTAAATTCCCTACACGGAAATACCAAGTATGTGGGGATTGCTTTCAGTTTTAAGGGTTTTCATTTTTTTGCTACAAATTCTGATGTTTTGTATTGAATCTCATTAAATTTCCATATTTTCCCGATTTCTCGTGCAATTTTGAATATTTTTAGAAAAGGTCTTCGGAAATGCGCTAGAAATTAAATTCCCTACACGGAAATACCAAATATGTGGGGATTGCTTTCAGGTTTAAGGGTTTTCATTTTTTTGCTGCAAATTCTGATGTTTTGATTTGAATCTCATTAAATTTCCATATTTTCCGGATTTCTCGGGCAATTTTGAATATTTTTCAAAAAGGTCTTCGGAAATGCGCTAGAAATTAAATTCCCTACACGGAAATACCAAATATGTGGGCATTACTTTCAGGTTTAAGGGTTTTCATTTTTTTGCTACAAATTCTGATGTTTTGTATTGAATCTCATTAAATTTCCATATTTTGCCGATTTCTCGGGCAATTTTGAATATTTTTCGAAAAGGTCTTCGGAAATGCGCTAGAAATTAAATTCCCTACACGGAAATACCAAGTATGTGGGGATTGCTTTCAGTTTTAAGGGTTTTCATTTTTTTGCTACAAATTCTGATGTTTTGTATTGAATCTCATTAAATTTCCATATTTTCCCGATTTCTCGTGCAATTTTGAATATTTTTAGAAAAGGTCTTCGGAAATGCGCTAGAAATTAAATTCCCTACACGGAAATACCAAACATGTGGGGATTGCTTTCAGGTTTAAGGGTTTTCATTTTTTTGCTGCAAATTCTGATGTTTTGATTTGAATCTCATTAAATTTCCATATTTTCCCGATTTCTCGGGCAATTTTGAATATTTTTCAAAAAGGTCTTCGGAAATGCGCTAGAAATTAAATTCCCTACACGGAAATACCAAATATGTGGGCATTACTTTCAGGTTTAAGGGTTTTCATTTTTTTGCTACAAATTCTGATGTTTTGTATTGAATCTCATTAAATTTCCATATTTTGCCGATTTCTCGGGCAATTTTGAATATTTTTCGTAAAGGTCTTCGGAAATGCGCTAGAAATTAAATTCCCTACACGGAAATACCAAGTATGTGGGGATTGCTTTCAGTTTTAAGGGTTTTCATTTTTTTGCTACAAATTCTGATGTTTTGTATTGAATCTCATTAAATTTCCATATTTTGCCGATTTCTCGGGCAATTTTGAATATTTTTAGAAAAGGTCTTCGGAAATGCGCTAAAAATTAAATTCCCTACACGGAAATACCAAATATGTGGGGATTGCTTTCAGGTTTAAGGGTTTTCATTTTTTTGCTACAAATTCTGATGTTTTGTATTGAATCTCATTAAATTTCCATATTTTCCCGTTTTTTCGGGCAATTTTGAATATTTTTCGTAAAGGTCTTCGGAAATGCGCTAGAAATTAAATTCCCTACACGGAAATACCAAATATGTGGGGATTGCTTTCAGGTTTAAGGGTTTTCATTTTTTTGCTGCAAATTCTGATGTTTTGATTTGAATCTCATTAAATTTCCATATTTTCCCGATTTCTCGGGCAATTTTGAATATTTTTCAAAAAGGTCTTCGGAAATGCGCTAGAAATTAAATTCCCTACACGGAAATACCAAATATGTGGGCATTACTTTCAGGTTTAAGGGTTTTCATTTTTTTGCTACAAATTCTGATGTTTTGTATTGAATCTCATTAAATTTCCATATTTTGCCGATTTCTCGGGCAATTTTGAATATTTTTCGTAAAGGTCTTCGGAAATGCGCTAGAAATTAAATTCCCTACACGGAAATACCAAGTATGTGGGGATTGCTTTCAGTTTTAAGGGTTTTCATTTTTTTGCTACAAATTCTGATGTTTTGTATTGAATCTCATTAAATTTCCATATTTTCCCGATTTCTCGGGCAATTTTGAATATTTTTCGAAATGGTCTTCGGAAATTCGCTAGAAATTAAATTTCCTACACGGAAATACCAAATATGTGGGGATTGCTTTCTGGTTTAAAGGTTTTCATTGTTTTGCTACAAATTCTGATGTTTTGTATTGAATCTCATTAAATTTCCATATTTTCCCGATTTCTCGTGCAATTTTGAATATTTTTAGAAAAGGTCTTCGGAAATGCGCTAGAAATTAAATTCCCTACACGGAAATACCAAGTATGTGGGGATTGCTTTCAGTTTTAAGGGTTTTCATTTTTTTGCTACAAATTCTGATGTTTTGTATTGAATCTCATTAAATTTCCATATTTTCCCGATTTCTCGGGCAATTTTGAATATTTTTCGAAAAGGTCTTCGGAAATTCGCTAGAAATTAAATTTCCTACACGGAAATACCAAATATGTGGGGATTGCTTTCTGGTTTAAGGGTTTTCATTGTTTTGCTACAAATTCTGATGTTTTGTATTGAATCTCATTAAATTTCCATATTTTCCCGATTTCTCGTGCAATTTTGAATATTTTTAGAAAAGGTCTTCGGAAATGCGCTAGAAATTAAATTCCCTACACGGAAATACCAAATATGTGGGGATTGCTTTCAGGTTTAAGGGTTTTCATTTTTTTGCTGCAAATTCTGATGTTTTGATTTGAATCTCATTAAATTTCCATATTTTCCCGATTTCTCGGGCAATTTTGAATATTTTTCAAAAAGGTCTTCGGAAATGCGCTAGAAATTAAATTCCCTACACGGAAATACCAAATATGTGGGCATTACTTTCAGGTTTAAGGGTTTTCATTTTTTTGCTACAAATTCTGATGTTTTGTATTGAATCTCATTAAATTTCCATATTTTGCCGATTTCTCGGGCAATTTTGAATATTTTTCGTAAAGGTCTTCGGAAATGCTCTAGAAATTAAATTCCCTACACGGAAATACCAAGTATGTGGGGATTGCTTTCAGTTTTAAGGGTTTTCATTTTTTTGCTACAAATTCTGATGTTTTGTATTGAATCTCATTAAATTTCCATATTTTGCCGATTTCTCGGGCAATTTTGAATATTTTTAGAAAAGGTCTTCGGAAATGCGCTAAAAATTAAATTCCCTACACGGAAATACCAAATATGTGGGGATTGCTTTCAGGTTTAAGGGTTTTCATTTTTTTGCTACAAATTCTGATGTTTTGTATTGAATCTCATTAAATTTCCATATTTTCCCGTTTTTTCGGGCAATTTTGAATATTTTTCGTAAAGGTCTTCGGAAATGCGCTAGAAATTAAATTCCCTACACGGAAATACCAAATATGTGGGGATTGCTTTCAGGTTTAAGGGTTTTCATTTTTTTGCTGCAAATTCTGATGTTTTGATTTGAATCTCATTAAATTTCCATATTTTCCCGATTTCTCGGGCAATTTTGAATATTTTTCAAAAAGGTCTTCGGAAATGCGCTAGAAATTAAATTCTCTACACGGAAATACCAAATATGTGGGCATTACTTTCAGGTTTAAGGGTTTTCATTTTTTTGCTACAAATTCTGATGTTTTGTATTGAATCTCATTAAATTTCCATATTTTGCCGATTTCTCGGGCAATTTTGAATATTTTTCGAAAAGGTCTTCGGAAATGCGCTAGAAATTAAATTCCCTACACTGAAATACCAAGTATGTGGGGATTGCTTTCAGTTTTAAGGGTTTTCATTTTTTTGCTACAAATTCTGATGTTTTGTATTGAATCTCATTAAATTTCCATATTTTCTCGATTTCTCGGGCAATTTTGAATATTTTTCGAAAAGGTCTTCGGAAATTCGCTAGAAATTAAATTTCCTACACGGAAATACCAAATATGTGGGGATTTCTATCTGGTTTAAGGGTTTTCATTGTTTTGCTACAAATTCTGATGTTTTGTATTGAATCTCATTAAATTTCCATATTTTCCCGATTTCTCGTGCAATTTTGAATATTTTTAGAAAAGGTCTTCGGAAATGCGCTAGAAATTAAATTCCCTACACGGAAATACCAAATATGTGGGGATTGCTTTCAGGTTTAAGGGTTTTCATTTTTTTGCTGCAAATTCTGATGTTTTGATTTGAATCTCATTAAATTTCCATATTTTCCCGATTTCTCGGGCAATTTTGAATATTTTTCAAAAAGGTCTTCGGAAATGCGCTAGAAATTAAATTCCCTACACGGAAATACCAAATATGTGGGCATTACTTTCAGGTTTAAGGGTTTTCATTTTTTTGCTACAAATTCTGATGTTTTGTATTGAATCTCATTAAATTTCCATATTTTGCCGATTTCTCGGGCAATTTTGAATATTTTTCGTAAAGGTCTTCGGAAATGCGCTAGAAATTAAATTCCCTACACGGAAATACCAAGTATGTGGGGATTGCTTTCAGTTTTAAGGGTTTTCATTTTTTTGCTACAAATTCTGATGTTTTGTATTGAATCTCATTAAATTTCCATATTTTCCCGATTTCTCGGGCAATTTTGAATATTTTTCGAAAAGGTATTCGGAAATTCGCTAGAAATTAAATTTCCTACACGGAAATACCAAATATGTGGGGATTTCTTTCTGGTTTAAAGTTTTTCATTGTTTTGCTACAAATTCTGATGTTTTGTATTGAATCTCATTAAATTTCCATATTTTCCCGATTTCTCGTGCAATTTTGAATATTTTTAGAAAAGGTCTTCGGAAATGCGCTAGAAATTAAATTCCCTACACGGAAATACCAAATATGTGGGGATTGCTTTCAGTTTTTAAGGGTTATCATTTTTTTTCTACAAATTCTGATGTTTTGTATTGAATCTCATTAAATTTCCATATTTTCCCGTTTTCTCGGGCAATTTTGAATATTTTTCGAATAGGTCTTCGGAAATTCGCTAGAAATTAAATTTCTTACACGGAAATACCAAATATGTGGGGATTACTTTCATGTTTAAGGGTTTTCATTGTTTTGCTACAAATTCTGATGTTTTGTATTGAATCTCATTAAATTTCCATATTTTCCCGATTTCTCGTGCAATTTTGAATATTTTTAGAAAAGGTCTTCGGAAATGCGCTAGAAATTAAGTTCCCTACACGGAAATACCAAATATGTGGGGATTGCTTTCAGTTTTAAGGGTTTTCATTTTTTTGCTACAAATTCTGATGTTTTGTATTGAATCTCATTAAATATCCATATTTTCCCGATTTCTCGGGCAATTTTGAATATTTTTCGTAAAGGTCTTCGGAAATGCGCTAGAAATTAAATTCCCTACACGGAAATACCAAATATGTGGGCATTAATTTCAGGTTTAAGGGTTTTCATTTTTTGCTACAAATTCTGATGTTTTGTATCTAATCTCATTAAATTTCCAAATTTTTCCGATTTCTCGGGCAATTTCGAATATTTTTCGAAACGGTCTTCTGAAATAAGCTAGAAATTAAATTCCCTACACGAAAATACAAATATGTGGGGATTGCTTTCAGTTTTAAGGGTTTTCATATTTTTGCTACAAATTCTGATGTTTTGTATTGAATCTCATTAAATTTCCATATTTTCCCGATTTCTCGGGCAATTTTGAATATTTTTCGAAAAGGTCTTCGGAAATGGGCTAGAAATTAAATTCCCTACACGGAAATACCAAATATGTTGGGATTGCTTTCAGTTTTAAGGGTTTTCATTTTTTTGCTACAAATTCTGATGTTTTGTATTGAATCTCATTAAATTTCCATATTTTCCCGATTTCTCGGGCAATTTTGAATATTTTTCGAAAAGGACTTCGGCAATGCGCTAGAAATTAAATTCCCTACACGGAAATACCAAATATGTGGAGATTGCTTTCAGTTTTAAGGGTTTTCATTTTTTTGCTACAAATTCTGATGTTTTGTATTGAATCTCATTAAATTTCCATATTTCGAATATTTTTCGAAAAGGTCTTCTGAAATGCGCTAGAAATTAAATTCCCCACACGGAAATACCAAATATGTTGGGATTGCTTTCAGTATTAAGGATTTTCATTTTTTTGCTACAAATTCTGATGTGTTGTATTGAATCTCATTAAATTTCCATATTTTCCCGATTTCTCGGCAATTTTGAATATTTTTCAAAAAAGTCTTCGGAAATGCGCTAGAAATTAAATTCCATACACGAAAATACCAAATATGTGGGGATTGCTTTCAGTTTTAAGAGTTTTCATTTTTTTGCTACAAATTCTGATGTTTTGTATTGAATCTCATTAAATTTCCATATTTTCCCGATTTCTCGGGCAATTTTGAATATTTTTCGAAAAGAACTTCGGAAATGCGCTAGAAATTAAATTCACTACACGGAAATACTAGATATGTGGGGAGTGCTTTCAGTTTTAAGGGTTTTCATTTTTTTCCTACAAATTCTGATGTTTTGTATCTAATCTCATTAAATTTCCATATTTTCCATATTTCTCGGGCAATTTTGAATATTTTTCGAAAAGGTCTTCTGAAATGCACTGGAAATTAAATTCCCTACACGGAAATACCAAATATGTTGGGATTGCTTTCAGTATTAAGGGTTTTCATTTTTTTGCTACAAATTCTGATGTTTTGTATTGAATCTCATTAAATTTCCATATTTTCCCGATTTCTCGGGCAATTTTGAATATTTTTCGATAAGGACTTCGGAAATGCGCTAGAAATTAAGTTCCCTACACGAAAATACCAAATATGTCTTTCAGTTTTAAGGGTTTTCATTTTTTTGCTACAAATTATGATGTTTTGTATTGAATCTCATTAAATTTCCATATTTTCCCGATTTCTCGTGCAATTTTGAATATTTTTAGAAAATGTCTTCGGAAATGCGCTAGAAATTAAATTCCCTACACGGAAATACCAAATATGTGGGGATTGCTTTCAGGTTTAAGGGTTTTCATTTTTTTGCTACAAATTCTGATGTTTTGTATTGAATTTCATTAAATTTCCATATTGTCCCGATTTCTCGGGCAATCTTGAATATTTTTCGAAAAGGACTGCGGAAATGCGCTAGAAATTAAATTCCCTACACGGAAAACCAAATATGTGCTTTCAGTTTTAAGGGTTTTCATTTTTTGCTACAAATTCTGATGTTTTGTATTGAATCTCTTTAAATTTCCATATTTTCCCGATTTCTCGGGCAATTTTGAATATTTTTCGAAAAGGTCTTCGGAAATGCGCTAGAAATTAAATTCCCTACACGAAAATACCAAATATGTGGGGATTGCTTTCAGTTTTAAGGGTTTTCATTTTTTTGCTACAAATTCTGATGTTTTGTATTGAATCTCATTAAATTTCCATATTTTCCCGATTTCTCGGGCAATTTTGAATATTTTTCGATAAGGACTTCGGAAATGAGCTAGAAATTTAGTTCCCTACACGAAAATACCAAATATGTGGGGATTGCTTCAGTTTTAAGGGTTTTCATTTTTTTGCTACAAATTATGATGGTTTGTATTGCATCTCATTAAATTTCCATATTTTCCCGATTTCTCGTGCAATTTTGAATATTTTTAGAAAATGTCTTCGGAAATGCGCTAGAAATTAAATTCCCTACACGGAAATACCAAATATGAGGGGATTGCTTTCAGGTTTAAGGGTTTGCATTTTTTTTTTGCTACAAATTCTGATGTTTTGTATTGAATCTCTTTAAATTTCCATATTTTCCCGATTTCTCGGGCAATTTTGAATATTTTTCGAAAAGGTCTTCGGAAATGCGCTAGAAATTAAATTCCCTACACGGAAATACCAAATATGTGGGGATTGCTTTCAGGTTTAAGGGTTTTCATTTTTTTGCTACAAATTCTGATGTTTTGTATTGAATCTCATTAAATTTCCATATTTTCCCGATTTCTCGGCAATTTTGAATATTTTTCAAAAAAGGTCTTCGGAAATTCGCTAGAAATTAAGTTCCCTACACGGAAATACCAAATATGTGGGGATTTCTTTCAGTCTTAAGGGTTTTCATTTTTATGCTACAAATTCTGATGTTTTGTATTGAATCTCATTAAATTTTTATATTTTCCCGATTTCTCGGGCAATTTTGAATATTTTTCGAAAAGAACTTCGGAAATGCGCTAGAAATTAAATTCACTACACGGAAATACTAGATATGTGGGGAGTGCTTTCAGCTTTAAGGGTTTTCATTTTTTTGCTACAAATTCTGATGTTTTGTATTGAATCTCATTAAATTTCCATATTTTCCCGATTTCTCGGGCAATTTTGAATATTTTTCGATAAGGACTTCGGAAATGCGCTAGAAATTAAGTTCCCTACACGAAAATACCAAATATGTCTTTCAGTTTTAAGGGTTTTCATTTTTTTGCTACAAATTATGATGTTTTGTATTGAATCTCATTAAATTTCCATATTTTCCCGATTTCTCGGGCAATTTTGAATTATTTTCCAAAAGGTCTTCTGAAATGCGCTAGAAATTAAATTCCCTACACGGAAATACCAAATATGTGGGGATTGCTTTCAATTTTAAGGGTTTTCATTTTTTTGCTACAAATTCTGATGTTTTGTATTGAATCTCTTTAAATTTCCATATTTTCCCGATTTCTCGGGCAATTTTGAATATTTTTCGAAAAGGTCTTCGGAAATGCGCTAGAAATTAAATTCCCTACACGAAAATACCAAATATGTGGGGATTGCTTTCAGTTTTAAGAGTTTTCATTTTTTTGCTACAAATTCTGATGTTTTGTATTCAATGTCATTAAATTTCCATATTTTCCCGATTTCTCGGGCAATTTTGAATATTTTTCGAAAAGATCTTCGGAAATGCGCTAGAAATTAAATTCCCTACACGGAAATACCAAATATATGGGGATTGCTTTCAGTTTTAAGGGTTTTCATTTTTTGCTACAAATTCTGATGTTTTGTATTGAATCTCATTAAATTTCCATATTTTCCCGATTTCTCGGGCAATTTTGAATATTTTTCAAAAAGATCTTCGGAAATGCGCTAGAAATTAAATTCCCTACACGGAAATACCAAATATGTGGGCATTGCTTGCAGGTTTAAGGGTTTTCATTTTTTTGCTACAAATTCTGATGTTTTGTATTGAATCTCATTAAATTTCCATATTTTCCCGATTTCTCGGGCAATTTTGAATATTTTTCGAAAAGGTCTTCGGAAATGCACTAGAAATTAAATTCCCTACACGGAAATACCAAATATGTGGGGATTGCTTGCAGTTTTAAGGGTTTTCATTTTTTTGCTACAAATTCTGATGTTTTGTATTGAATCTCATTAAATTTCCATATTTTCCCGATTTCTCGGGCAATTTTGAATTATTTTCCAAAAGGTCTTCTGAAATGCGCTAGAAATTAAATTCCCTACACGGAAATACCAAATATGTGGGGATTGCTTTCAATTTTAAGGGTTTTCATTTATTAGTTACAAATTCTGATGTTTTGTATTGAATCTCATTAAATTTCCATATTTTCCCGATTTCTCGGTCAATTTTGAATATTTTTCAAAAAGATCTTCGGAAATGCGCTAGAAATTAAATTCCCTACACGGAAATACCAAATATGTGGGCATTGCTTGCAGGTTTAAGGGTTTTCATTTTTTTGCTACAAATTCTGATGTTTTGTATTTAATCTCATTAAATTTCCATATTTTCCCGATTTCTCGGGCAATTTTGAATATTTTTCGAAAAGGTCTTCGGAAATGCGCTACAAATTAAATTCTCTACAAGGAGATACGAAATATGTGGGGATTGCTTTCAGTTTTAAGGGTTTTCATTTTTTTGCTACAAATTCTGATGTTTTGTATTGAATCTCATTAAATTTCCATATTTTCCCGATTTCTCGGGCAATTTTGAATTATTTTCGAAAAGGTCTTCTGAAATGCGCTAGAAATTAAATTCCCTACACGGAAATACCAAATATGTGGGGATTGCTTTCAATTTTAAGGGTTTTCATTTTTTTGCTACAAATTCTGATGTTTTGTATTGAATCTCAATAAATTTCCATATTTTCCCGATTTCTCGGCAATTTTGAATATTTTTCAAAAAAGTCTTCGGAAATGCGCTAGAAATTAAATTCCATACACGAAAATACCAAATATGTGGGGATTGCTTTCAGTTTTAAGGGTTTTCATTTTTTTGCTACAAATTCTGATGTATGGAATCTCATTAAATTTCCATATTTTCCCGATTTCTCTGGCAATTTTAAATATTTTTCGAAAAGGTCTTCGGAAATGCGCTAGAAATTAAATTCCCTACACGAAAATACCAAATATGTGGGGATTGCTTTTAGTTTTAAGGGTTTTCATTTTTTTGCTACAAATTATGATGTTTCGTATTGAATCTCATTAAATTTCCATATTTTCCCGATTTCTCGGGCAATTTTGAATATTTTTCGAAAAGAACTTCGAAAATGCGCAGTTTTAAGGGTTTTCATTTTTTTGCTACAAATTCTGATGTTTTGTATTGAATCTCATTAAATTTCCATATTTTCCCGATTTCTCGGGCAATTTTGAATTATTTTCGAAAAGGTCTTCTGAAATGCGCTAGAAATTAAATTCCCTACACGGAAATACCAAATATGTGGGGATTGCTTTCAATTTTAAGGGTTTTCATTTTTTTGCTACAAATTCTGATGTTTTGTATTGAATCTCAATAAATTTCCATATTTTCCCGATTTCTCGGCAATTTTGAATATTTTTCAAAAAAGTCTTCGGAAATGCGCTAGAAATTAAATTCCATACACGAAAATACCAAATATGTGGGGATTGCTTTCAGTTTTAAGGGTTTTCATTTTTTTTTGCTACAAATTCTGATGTTTTGTATGGAATCTCATTAAATTTCCATATTTTCCCGATTTCTCTGGCAATTTTAAATATTTTTCGAAAAGGTCTTCGGAAATGCGCTAGAAATTAAATTCCCTACACGAAAATACCAAATATGTGGGGATTGCTTTTAGTTTTAAGGGTTTTCATTTTTTTGCTACAAATTATGATGTTTCGTATTGAATCTCATTAAATTTCCATATTTTCCCGATTTCTCGGGCAATTTTGAATATTTTTCGAAAAGAACTTCGAAAATGCGCTAGAAAAATAAATTCCCTCCACGAAAATACCAAATATGTCTTTCAGTTTTAAAGGTTTTCATTTTTTTGCTACAAATTATGATGTTTTGTATTGAATCTCATTAAATTTCCATATTTTCCCGATTTCTCGTGCAATTTTGAATATTTTTAGAAAATGTCTTCGGAAATATGCTAGAAATTAAATTCCCTACACGGAAATACCAAATATGTGGGGATTGCTTTCAGTTTTAAAGGTTTTCATTTTTTTTGCTACAAATTCTGATGTTTTGTATTGAATCTCATTAAATTTCCATATTTTCCCGATTTCTCGGGCAATTTTGATTATTTTTCGAACAGGTCTTCTGAAATGCGCTAGAAATGAAATTCCCTACACGGAAATACTAAATATGTGGGGATTGCTTTCAGTTTTAAGGGTTTTCATTTTTTTGCTACAAATTCTGATGTTTTGTATTGAATCTCATTAAATTTCCATATTTTCCCGATTTCTCGGGCAATTTTGAATATTTTTCAAAAAGGTCTTCGGAAATGCGCTAGAAATTAAATTCCCTACACGGAAATACCAAATATGTGGGCATTGCTTGCAGGTTTAAGGTTTTTCATTTTTTTCCTACAAATTCTGATGTTTTGTATTGAATCTCATTAAATTTCCATATTTTGCCGATTTCTCGGACAATTTTGAATATTTTTCGAAAAGGTCTTCGGAAATGCGCTACACATTAAATTCCCTATACCAAATATGTGGGGATTGCTTTCAGTTTTAAGGGTTTTAATTTTTTTGCTACAAATTATGATGTTTCGTATTGAATCTCATTAAATTTCCATATTTTCCCGATTTCTCGGGCAATTTTGAATATTTTTCGAAAAGAACTTCGGAAATGCGCTAGAAATTAAATTCCCTACACGAAAATACCAAATATGTCTTTCAGTTTTAAAGGTTTTCATTTTTTTGCTACAAATTATGATGTTTTGTATTGAATCTCATTAAATTTCCATATTTTCCCGATTTCTCGTGCAATTTTGAATATTTTTTGAAAATGTCTTCGGAAATGCGCTAGAAATTAAATTCCCTACACGGAAATACCAAATATTTGGGGATTGCTTTCAGTTTTAAAGGTTTTCATTTTTTTGCTACAAATTCTGATGTTTTGTATTGAATCTCATTAAATTTCCATATTTTCCCGATTTCTCGGGCAATTTTGAATATTTTTCGAAAAGGTCTTCGGAAATGCGCTAGAAATTAAATTCCCTACACGAAAATACCAAATATGTGGGGATTGCTTTCAGTTTTAAGGGTTTTCATTTTTTTTGCTACAAATTCTGATGTTTTGTATTGAATCTCATTAAATTTCCATATTTTCCCGATTTCTCGGGCAATTTTGAATATTTTTCGAAAAGATCTTCGGAAATGCGCTAGAAATTAAATTCCCTACACGGAAATACCAAATATGTGGGGATTGCTTTCAGTTGTAAAGGTTTTCATTTTTTTGCTACAAATTCTGATGTTTTGTATTGAATCTCATTAAATTTCCATATTTTCCCGATTTCTCGGGCAATTTTGAATATTTTTCAAAAAGGTCTTCGGAAATGCGCTAGAAATTAAATTCCCTACACGGAAATACCAAATATGTGGGCATTGCTTGCAGGTTTAAGGTTTTTCATTTTTTTCCTACAAATTCTGATGTTTTGTATTGAATCTCATTAAATTTCCATATTTTGCCGATTTCTCGGACAATTTTGAATATTTTTCGAAAAGGTCTTCGGAAATGCGCTACAAATTAAATTCCCTACAAGGAGATACGAAATATGTGGGGATTGCTTTCAGTTTTAAGGGTTTTCATTTTTTGCTACAAATTCTGATGTTTTGTATTGAATCTCATTAAATTTCCATGTTTTGCCGATTTCTCGGCCAATTTTGAATATTTTTCGAAAAGGTCTTCGGCAATGCGCTAGAAATTAAATTCCCTACACGAAAATACCAAATATGTGGGGATTGCTTGCAGTTTTAAGGGTTTTCATTTTTTTGCTACAAATTCTGATGTTTTGTATTGAATCTCATTAAATTTCCATATTTTCCCGATTTCTCGGGCAATTTTGAATATTTTTCGAAAAGATCTTCGGAAATGCGCTAGAAATTAAATTCCCTACAAGGAGATACGAAATATGTGGGGATTGCTTGCAGTTTTAAGGGTTTTCATTTTTTTGCTACAAATTCTGATGTTTTGTATTGAATCTCATTAAATTTCCATATTTTCCCGATTTCTCGGGCAATTTTGAATATTTACAAAATATTCTTCGGAAATGCGCTAGAAATTAAATTCCCTACACGGAAATACCAAATATGTGGGGATTGCTTGCAGTTTTAAGGGTTTTCATTTTTTTGTTACAAATTCTGATGTTTTGTATTGAATCTCATTAAATTTCCACATTTTGCCGAGTTCTCGGGCAATTTTTAATATTTTTCGAAAAGGTCTTCGGAAATGCGCTAGAAATTAAATTTCCTACACGGAAATACCAAATATGTGGAGATTGCATTCAGTTTTAAGGGTTTTCATTTTTTGCTACAAATTATGATGTTTCGTATTGAATCTCATTAAATTTCCATATTTTCCCGATTTCTCGGGCAATTTTGAATATTTTTCGAAAAGGTCTTCGGAAATGCGCTAGAAATTAAATTCCCTACACGGAAATACCAAATATGTTGGGATTGCTTTTAGGTTTAAGGGTTTTCATTTTTTTGCTACAAATTCTGATGTTTTGTATTGAATCTCATTAAATTTCCATATTTTCCCGATTTCTCGGGCAATTTTGAATATTTTTCGAAAAGGACTTCGGGAATGCGCTAGAAATTAAATTCCCTACACGGAAATACCAAATATGTGGGGATTGCTTTCAGTTTTAAGAGTTTTCATTTTTTGCTACAAATTCTGATGTTTTGTATTGAATCTCATTAAATTTCCATATTTTCCCGATTTCTCGGGCAATTTTGAATATTTTTCGAA
This sequence comes from Empis livida, assembly GCA_963932195.1. Lineage (NCBI taxonomy): Eukaryota > Metazoa > Arthropoda > Insecta > Diptera > Empididae > Empis > Empis livida. The sequence goes on from OZ010647.1 coordinate 14,975,065, forward strand.
AAGGTCTTCGGAAATGCGCTAGAAATTAAATTCCCTACACGGAAATACCAAATATGTTGGGATTGCTTTCAGGTTTAAGGATTTTCATTTTTTTGCTACAAATTCTGATGTTTTGTATTGAATCTCATTAAATTTCCATATTTTCCCGATTTCTCGGGCAATTTTGAATATTTTTCGAAAAGGTCTTCGGAAATGCGCTAGAAATTATATTCCCTACACGGAAATACCAAATATGTTGGGATTGCTTTCAGTTTTAAGGGTTTTCATTTTTTTGCTACAAATTCTGATGTTTTGTATTGAATCTCATTAAATTTCCATATTTTCCCGATTTCTCGGGCAATTTTGAATATTTTTCGAAAAGGTCTTCGGAAATGCGCTAGAAATTAAATTACCTACACGTAAATACCAAATATGTGGGGATTGCTTTCAGTTTTAAGGGTTTTCATTTTTTTGCTACAAATTCTGATGTTTTGTATTGAATCTCATTAAATTTCCATATTTTCCCGATTTCTCGGGCAATTTTGAATATTTTTCGAAAAGGTCTTCGGAAATGCGCTAGAAATTATATTCCCTACACGGAAATACCAAATATGTTGGTATTGCTTTCAGGTTTATGGGTTTTCATTTTTTTGCTACAAATTCTGATGTTTTGTATTGAATCTCATTAAATTTCCATATTTTCCCGATTTCTCGGGCAATTTTGAATATTTTTCGAAAAGGTCTTCGGAAATGCGCTAGAAATTAAATTCCATACACGGAAATACCAAATATGTGGGGAATGCTTTCAGGTTTAACGGTTTTCATTTTTTTGCTACAAATTCTGATGTTTTGTATTGAATCTCATTTAATCTCCATATTTTCCCGATTTCTCGGGCAATTTTGAATATTTTTCGAAAAGGTCTTCGGAAATGCACTAGAAATTAAATTCCCTACACGGAAATACCAAATATGTGGGGATTGCTTGCAGTTTTAAGGGTTTTCATTTTTTTGCTACAAATTCTGATGTTTTGTATTGAATCTCATTAAATTTCCATATTTTCCCGATTTCTCGGGCAATTTTGAATATTTTTCGAAAAGATCTTCGGAAATGCGCTAGAAATTAAATTCCCTACACGGAAATACCAAATATATGGGGATTGCTTTCAGTTTTAAGGGTTTTCATTTTTTGCTACAAATTCTGATGTTTTGTATTGAATCTCATTAAATTTCCATATTTTCCCGATTTCTCGGGCAATTTTGAATATTTTTCAAAAAGATCTTCGGAAATGCGCTAGAAATTAAATTCCCTACACGGAAATACCAAATATGTGGGCATTGCTTGCAGGTTTAAGGGTTTTCATTTTTTTGCTACAAATTCTGATGTTTTGTATTTAATCTCATTAAATTTCCATATTTTCCCGATTTCTCGGGCAATTTTGAATATTTTTCGAAAAGGTCTTCGGAAATGCGCTACAAATTAAATTCCCTACAAGGAGATACGAAATATGTGGGGATTGCTTTCAGGTTTAACGGTTTTCATTTTTTTGCTACAAATTCTGATGTTTTGTATTGAATCTCATTTAATCTCCATATTTTCCCGATTTCTCGGGCAATTTTGAATATTTTTCGAAAAGGTCTTCGGAAATGCACTAGAAATTAAATTCCCTACACGGAAATACCAAATATGTGGGGATTGCTTGCAGTTTTAAGGGTTTTTATTTTTTTGCTACAAATTCTGATGTTTTGTATTGAATCTCATTAAATTTCCATATTTTCCCGATTTCTCGGGCAATTTTGAATATTTTTCGAAAAGATCTTCGGAAATGCGCTAGAAATTAAATTCCCTACACGGAAATACCAAATATGTGGGGATTGCTTGCAGTTTTAAGGGTTTTCATTTTTTTGCTACAAATTCTGATGTTTTGTATTGAATCTCATTAAATTTCCATATTTTCCCGATTTCTCGGGCAATTTTGAATATTTTTCGAAAAGATCTTCGGAAATGCACTAGAAATTAAATTCCCTACACGGAAATACCAAATATGTGGGGATTGCTTGCAGTTTTAAGGGTTTTCATTTTTTTGCTACAAATTCTGATGTTTTGTATTGAATCTCATTAAATTTCCATATTTTCCCGATTCCTCTGGCAATTTTGAATATTTTTCAAAAAGATCTTCGTAAATGCGCTAGAAATTAAATTCCCTACACGGAAATACCAAATATGTGGGCATTGCTTGCAGGTTTAAGGGTTTTCATTTTTTTGCTACAAATTCTGATGTTTTGTATTGAATCTCATTAAATTTCCATATTTTCCCGATTTCTCGGGCAATTTTGAATTATTTTCGAAAAGGTCTTCTGAAATGCGCTAGAAATTAAATTCCCTACACGGAAATACCAAATATGTGGGGATTGCTTTCAATTTTAAGGGTTTTGATTTTTTTGCTACAAATTCTGATGTTTTGTATTGAATCTCAATAAATTTCCATATTTTCCCGATTTCTCGGCAATTTTGAATATTTTTCAAAAAAGTCTTCGGAAATGCGCTAGAAATTAAATTCCATACACGAAAATACCAAATATGTGGGGATTGCTTTCAGTTTTAAGGGTTTTCATTTTTTTGCTACAAATTCTGATGTTTTGTATGGAATCTCATTAAATTTCCATATTTTCCCGATTTCTCTGGCAATTTTAAATATTTTTCGAAAAGGTCTTCGGAAATGCGCTAGAAATTAAATTCCCTACACGAAAATACCAAATATGTGGGGATTGCTTTTAGTTTTAAGGGTTTTCATTTTTTTGCTACAAATTATGATGTTTCGTATTGAATCTCATTAAATTTCCATATTTTCCCGATTTCTCGGGCAATTTTGAATATTTTTCGAAAAGAACTTCGAAAATGCGCTAGAAAAATAAATTCCCTCCACGAAAATACCAAATATGTCTTTCAGTTTTAAAGGTTTTCATTTTTTTGCTACAAATTCTGATGTTTTGTATTGAATCTCATTAAATTTCCATATTTTCCCGATTTCTCGTGCAATTTTGAATATTTTTAGAAAATGTCTTCGGAAATACGCTAGAAATTAAATTCCCTACACGGAAATACCAAATATGTGGGGATTGCTTTCAGTTTTAAAGGTTTTCATTTTTTTTGCTACAAATTCTGATGTTTTGTATTGAATCTCATTAAATTTCCATATTTTCCCGATTTCTCGGGCAATTTTGATTATTTTTCGAACAGGTCTTCTGAAATGCGCTAGAAATGAAATTCCCTACACGGAAATACCAAATATGTGGGGATTGCTTTCAGTTTTAAGGGTTTTCATTTTTTTGCTACAAATTCTGATGTTTTGTATTGAATTTCATTAAATTTCCATATTTTCCCGATTTCTCGGGCAATTTTGAATATTTTTCAAAAAGGTCTTCGGAAATGCGCTAGAAATTAAATTCCCTACACGGAAATACCAAATATGTGGGCATTGCTTGCAGGTTTAAGGTTTTTCATTTTTTTCCTACAAATTCTGATGTTTTGTATTGAATCTCATTAAATTTCCATATTTTGCCGATTTCTCGGACAATTTTGAATATTTTTCGAAAAGGTCTTCGGAAATGCGCTACACATTAAATTCCCTATACCAAATACGTGGGGATTGCTTTCAGTTTTAAGGGTTTAAATTTTTTTGCTACAAATTATGATGTTTCGTATTGAATCTCATTAAATTTCCATATTTTCCCGATTTCTCGGGCAATTTTGAATATTTTTTGAAAATGTCTTCGGAAATGCGCTAGAAATTAAATTCCCTACACGGAAATACCAAATATTTGGGGATTGCTTTCAGTTTTAAAGGTTTTCATTTTTTTGCTACAAATTCTGATGTTTTGTATTGAATCTCATTAAATTTCCATATTTTCCCGATTTCTCGGGCAATTTTGAATATTTTTCGAAAAGGTCTTCGGAAATGCGCTAGAAATTAAATTCCCTACACGAAAATACCAAATATGTGGGGATTGCTTTCAGTTTTAAGGGTTTTCATTTTTTTGCTACAAATTCTGATGTTTTGTATTGAATCTCATTAAATTTCCATATTTTCCCGATTTCTCGGGCAATTTTGAATATTTTTCGAAAAGATCTTCGGAAATGCGCTAGAAATTAAATTCCCTACACGGAAATACCAAATATGTGGGGATTGCTTTCAGTTGTAAGGGTTTTCATTTTTTTGCTACAAATTCTGATGTTTTGTATTGAATCTCATTAAATTTCCATATTTTCCCGATTTCTCGGGCAATTTTGAATATTTTTCAAAAAGGTCTTCGGAAATGCGCTAGAAATTAAATTCCCTACACGGAAATACCAAATATGTGGGCATTGCTTGCAGGTTTAAGGTTTTTCATTTTTTTCCTACAAATTCTGATGTTTTGTATTGAATCTCATTAAATTTCCATATTTTGCCGATTTCTCGGACAATTTTGAATATTTTTCGAAAAGGTCTTCGGAAATGCGCTACAAATTAAATTCCCTACAAGGAGATACGAAATATGTGGCGATTGCTTTCAGTTTTAAGGGTTTTCATTTTTTGCTACAAATTCTGATGTTTTGTATTGAATCTCATTAAATTTCCATGTTTTGCCGATTTCTCGGCCAATTTTGAATATTTTTCGAAAAGGTCTTCGGCAATGCGCTAGAAATTAAATTCCCTACACGAAAATACCAAATATGTGGGGATTGCTTGCAGTTTTAAGGGTTTTCATTTTTTTGCTACAAATTCTGATGTTTTGTATTGAATCTCATTAAATTTCCATATTTTCCCGATTTCTCGGGCAATTTTGAATATTTTCGAAAAGGTCTTCGGAAATGCGCTAGAAATTAAATTCCCTACAAGGAGATACGAAATATGTGGGGATTGCTTGCAGTTTTAAGGGTTTTCATTTTTTTTGCTATATATATTCTGATGTTTTGTATTGAATCTCATTAAATTTCCATATTATCCTGATTTCTCGGGCAATTTTGAATATTTTTCGAAAAGGTCTTCGGAAATGCGCTAGAAATTAAATTCCCTACACGGAAATACCAAATATGTGGGGATTGCTTGCAGTTTTAAGGTTTTCATTTTTTTGTTACAAATTCTGATGTTTTGTATTCAATCTCATTAAATTTCCACATTTTGCCGAGTTCTCGGGCAATTTTTAATATTTTTCGAAAAGGTCTTCGGAAATGCGCTAGAAATTAAATTCCCTACACGGAAATACCAAATATGTGGAGATTGCATTCAGTTTTAAGGGTTTCATTTTTTGCTACAAATTATGATGTTTCGTATTGAATCTCATTAAGTTTCATATTTTCCCGATTTCTCGGGCAATTTTGAATATTTTTCGAAAAGGTCTTCGGAAATGCGCTAGAAATTAAATTCCCTACACGGAAATACCAAATATGTTGGGATTGCTTTTAGGTTTAAGGGTTTTCATTTTTTTGCTACAAATTCTGATGTTTTGTATTGAATCTCATTAAATTTCCATATTTTCCCGATTTCTCGGGCAATTTTGAATATTTTTCGAAAAGGTCTTCGGAAATGCGCTAGAAATTAAATTCCCTACACGGAAATACCAAATATGTGGGGATTGCTTGCAGTTTTAAGGGTTTTCATTTTTTTGTTACAAATTCTGATGTTTTGTATTCAATCTCATTAAATTTCCACATTTTGCCGAGTTCTCGGGCAATTTTTAATATTTTTCGAAAAGGTCTTCGGAAATGCGCTAGAAATTAAATTCCCTACACGGAAATACCAAATGTGTGGAGATTGCATTCAGTTTTAAGGGTTTTCATTTTTTGCTACAAATTATGATGTTTCGTATTGAATCTCATTAAATTTCCATATTTTCCCGATTTCTCGGGCAATTTTGAATATTTTTCGAAAAGGTCTTCGGAAATGCGCTAGAAATTAAATTCCCTACACGGAAATACCAAATATGTTGGGATTGCTTTTAGGTTTAAGGGTTTTCATTTTTTTGCTACAAATTCTGATGTTTTGTATTGAATCTCATTAAATTTCCATATTTTCCCGATTTCTCGGGCAATTTTGAATATTTTTCGAAAAGGACTTCGGGAATGCGCTAGAAATTAAATTCCCTACACGGAAATACCAAATATGTGGGGATTGCTTTCAGTTTTAAGAGTTTTCATTTTTTGCTACAAATTCTGATGTTTTGTATTGAATCTCATTAAATTTCCATATTTTCCCGATTTCTCGGGCAATTTTAAATATTTTTCGAAAAGGTCTTCGGAAATGCGCTAGAAATTAAATTCCCTACACGTAAATACCAAATATGTGGGGATTTCTTTCAGGTTTAAGGGTTTTCATTTTTTTGCTACAAATTCTGATGTTTTGTATTGAATCTCATTAAATTTCCATATTTTCCCGATTTCTCGGGCAATTTTGAATATTTTTCGAAAAGGTCTTCGGAAATGCACTAGAAATTAAATTCCATACACGGAAATACCAAATATGTGGGGATTGCTTGCAGTTTTAAGGGTTTTCATTTTTTTGCTACAAATTCTGATGTTTTGTATTGAATCTCATTAAATTTCCATATTTTCCCGATTTCTCGGGCAATTTTGAATATTTTTCGAAAAGATCTTCGGAAATGCGCTAGAAATTAAATTCCCTACACGGAAATACAAAATATATGGGGATTGCTTTCAGTTTTAAGGGTTTTCATTTTTTGCTACAAATTCTGATGTTTTGTATTGAATCTCATTAAATTTCCATATTTTCCCGATTTCTCGGGCAATTTTGAATATTTTTCAAAAAGATCTTCGGAAATGCGCTAGAAATTAAATTCCCTACACGGAAATACCAAATATGTGGGCATTGCTTGCAGGTTTAAAGGTTTTCATTTTTTTGCTACAAATTCTGATGTTTTGTATTTAATCTCATTAAATTTCCATATTTTCCCGATTTCTCGGGCAATTTTGAATATTTTTCGAAAAGGTCTTCGGAAATGCGCTACAAATTAAATTCCCTACAAGGAGATACGAAATATGTGGGGATTGCTTTCAGTTTTAAGGGTTTTCATTTTTTTTGCTACAAATTCTGATGTTTTGTATTGAATCTCATTAAATTTCCATATTTTCCCGATTTCTCGGGCAATTTTGAATTATTTTCGAAAAGGTCTTCTGAAATGCGCTAGAAATTAAATTCCCTACACGGAAATACCAAATATGTGGGGATTGCTTTCAATTTTAAGGGTTTTCATTTTTTTGCTACAAATTCTGATGTTTTGTATTGAATCTTAATAAATTTCCATATTTTCCCGATTTCTCGGCAATTTTGAATATTTTTCAAAAAAGTCTTCGGAAATGCGCTAGAAATTAAATTCCATACACGAAAATACCAAATATGTGGGGATTGCTTTCAGTTTTAAGGGTTTCATTTTTTTGCTACAAATTCTGATGTTTTGTATGGAATCTCATTAAATTTCCATATTTTCCCGATTTCTCGGGCAATTTTGATTATTTTTCGACAGGTCTTCTGAAATGCGCTAGAAATGAAATTCCCTACACGGAAATACCAAATATGTGGGGATTGCTTTCAGTTTTAAGGGTTTTCATTTTTTTGCTACAAATTCTGATGTTTTGTATTGAATCTCATTAAATTTCCATATTTTCCCGATTTCTCGGCAATTTTGAATATTTTTTCAAAAAGGTCTTCGGAAATGCGCTAGAAATTAAATTCCCTACACGGAAATACCAAATATGTGGGCATTGCTTGCAGGTTTAAGGTTTTTCATTTTTTTCCTACAAATTCTGATGTTTTGTATTGAATCTCATTAAATTTCCATATTTTGCCGATTTCTCGGACAATTTTGAATATTTTTCGAACAGGTCATCTGAAATGCGCTAGAAATGAAATTCCCTACACGGAAATACCAAATATGTGGGGATTGCTTTCAGTTTTAAGGGTTTTCATTTTTTTGCTACAAATTCTGATGTTTTGTATTGAATCTCATTAAATATCCATATTTTCCCGATTTCTCGGGCAATTTTGAATATTTTTCAAAAAAGTCTTCGGAAATGCGCTAGAAATTAAATTCCCTACACGAAAATACCAAATATGTGGGGATTGCTTTTAGTTTTAAGGGTTTTCATTTTTTTGCTACAAATTCTAATGTTTTGTATTGAATCTCAATAAATTTCCATATTTTCCCGATTCTCGGCAATTTTGAATATTTTCAAAAAAGTCTTCGGAAATGCGCTAGAAATTAAATTCCATACACGAAAATACCAAATATGTGGGGATTGCTTTCAGTTTTAAGGGTTTTCATTTTTTTGCTACAAATTCTGATGTTTTGTATGGAATCTCATTAAATTTCCATATTTTCCCGATTTCTCGGGCAATTTTGATTATTTTTCGAACAGGTCTTCTGAAATGCGCTAGAAATGAAATTCCCTACACGGAAATACCAAATATGTGGGATTGCTTTCAGTTTTAAGGGTTTTTCATTTTTTTTGCTACAAATTCTGATGTTTTGTATTGAATCTCATTAAATTTCCATATTTTCCCGATTTCTCGGGCAATTTGAATATTTTTCAAAAAAGTCTTCGGAAATGCGCTAGAAATTAAATTCCCTACACGAAAATACCAAATATGTGGGGATTGCTTTTAGTTTAAGGGTTTTCATTTTTTTGCTACAAATTATGATGTTTCGTATTGAATCTCATTAAATTTCCATATTTTCCCGATTTCTCGGGCAATTTGAATATTTTTCGAAAAGAACTTCGAAATGCGCTAGAAAAATAAATTCCCTCCACGAAAATACCAAATATGTCTTTCAGTTTTAAAGGTTTTCATTTTTTTGCTACAAATTATGATGTTTTGTATTGAATCTCATTAAATTTCCATATTTTCCCGATTTCTCGTGCAATTTTGAATATTTTAGAAAATGTCTTCGGAAATACGCTAGAAATTAAATTCCCTACACGGAAATACCAAATATGAGGGGATTGCTTTCAGTTTTAAAGGTTTTCATTTTTTTTGCTACAAATTCTGATGTTTTGTATTGAATCTCATTAAATTTCCATATTTTCCCGATTTCTCGGGCAATTTTGATTATTTTTCGAACAGGTCTTCTGAAATGCGCTAGAAATGAAATTCCCTACACGGAAATACCAAATATGTGGGGATTGCTTTCAGTTTTAAGGGTTTTCATTTTTTTGCCTACAAAATTCTGATGTTTTGTATTGAATCTCATTAAATTTCCATATTTTCCCGATTTCTCGGGCAATTTTGAATATTTTTCAAAAAGGTCTTCGGAAATGCGCTAGAAATTAAATTCCCTACACGGAAATACCAAATATGTGGGCATTGCTTGCAGGTTTAAGGTTTTTCATTTTTTTCCTACAAATTCTGATGTTTTGTATTGAATCTCATTAAATTTCCATATTTTGCCGATTTCTCGGACAATTTTGAATATTTTTCGAAAAGGTCTTCGGAAATGCGCTACACATTAAATTCCCTATACAAATATGTGGGGATTGCTTTCAGTTTTAAGGGTTTTAATTTTTTTTGCTACAAATTATGATGTTTCGTATGAATCTCATTAAATTTCATATTTTCCCGATTTCTCGGGCAATTTTGAATATTTTTCGAAAAGAACTTCGGAAATGCGCTAGAAATTAAATTCCCTACACGAAAATACCAATATGTCTTTCAGTTTTAAAGGTTTTCATTTTTTTGCTACAAATTATGATGTTTTGTATTGAATCTCATTAAATTTCCATATTTTCCCGATTTCTCGTGCAATTTGAATATTTTTTGAAAATGTCTTCGGAAATGCGCTAGAAATTAAATTCCTACACGGAAATACCAAATATTTGGGGATTGCTTTCAGTTTTAAAGGTTTTCATTTTTTTGCTACAAATTCTGATGTTTTGTATTGAATCTTATTAAATTTCCATATTTTCCCGATTTCTCGGGCAATTTTGAATATTTTTCGGAAAGGTCTTCGGAAATGCGCTAGAAATTAAATTCCCTACACGAAAATACCAAATATGTTAGGATTGCTTTTAGTTTTAAGGGTTTTCATTTTTTTGCTACAAATTCTGATGTTTTGTATTGAATCTCATTAAATTTCCATATTTTCCCGATTTCTCGGGCAATTTTGAATATTTTTCGAAAAGATCTTCGGAAATGCGCTAGAAATTAAATTCCCTACACGGAAATACCAAATATGTGGGGATTGCTTTCAGTTGTAAGGGTTTTCATTTTTTTGCTACAAATTCTGATGTTTTGTATTGAATCTCATTAAATTTCCATGTTTTCCCGATTTCTCGGGCAATTTTGAATATTTTTTTCGAAAAGGTCTTCGGAAATGCGCTAGAATTAAATTCCCTACACGGAAATACCAAATATGTGGGCATTGCTTGCAGGTTTAAGGTTTTTCATTTTTTTCCTACAAATTCTGATGTTTTGTATTGAATCTCATTAAATTTCCATATTTTGCCGATTTCTCGGACAATTTTGAATATTTTTCGAAAAGGTCTTCGGAAATGCGCTACAAATTAAATTCCCTACAAGGAGATACGAATATGTGGGGATTGCTTTCAGTTTTAAGGTTTTCATTTTTTGCTACAAATTCTGATGTTTTGTATTGAATCTCATTAAATTTCCATGTTTTGCCGATTTCTCGGCCAATTTCATGTTTTGCCGATTTCTCGGCCAATTTTGAATATTTTTCGAAAAGGTCTTTTGGCAATGCGCTAGAAATTAAATTCCCTACACGAAAATACCAAATATGTGGGGATTGCTTGCAGTTTTAAAGGTTTTCATTTTTTTGCTACAAATTCTGATGTTTTGTATTGAATCTCATTAAATTTCCAATATTTTCCCCGATTTCTCGGGCAATTTGAATATTTTTCGAAAAGGTCTTCGGAAATGCGCTAGAAATTAAATTCCCTACAAAGAGATACGAAATATGTGGGGATTGCTTGCAGTTTTAAAGGGTTTTCATTTTTTTGCTACAAATTCTGATGTTTTGTATTGAATCTCATTAAATTTTCATATTTTCCCCGATTTCTCGGGCAATTTTGAATATTTTTTT